>VSMD01131733.1:0-42969 GCA_008750895.1 Mirza zaza
CGCTGGCACCCCGAGACCGGACGCAGCCCCAGCAACCCGCGGGACCTGGTGAGGCGGGCAGGCGCCGGCAAGGGGGCGGGACCCAGGCAGGTGCGGCCCTGGGCTCCCCGCCTGGCAGCGCCCGCTCCCCGCCCGCGGACACCCCCTGGCCCGGCCTTCCCTTCCCTGCTCCGCTCCCCCTGACGCCCGCCTCACCCGCCGGTGCCCCGCAGACCAACGGGGTGACGGGCTGGCTGGACGGCAGCTCCATCTATGGCTCCTCACACTCCTGGAGCGACGCGCTGCGGAGCTTCTCCGGGGGACAGCTGGCGTCGGGCCCCGACCCCGCCTTCCCTCGACTGTCGCAGAGCCCCCTGCTCATGTGGGCAGCGCCCGACCCCGCCACCGGCCGGCGCGGGCACCAGGGGCTGTACGGTGAGGCCGCGGGGACACCACGGGGACGCGGGGGTGCTGGCTGGGGCTCTGCGCCATTGGGCTCCCCTTGGTCACGCTTCTCATCTCCTACCCTGTGTCCCCACGCGGGTGCAGCCTTCGGGGCCGAGAGAGGGAACCGCGAGCCCTTCCTGCAGGCGCTGGGCCTGCTCTGGTTCCGCTACCACAACCTGTGCGCTCAGAGGCTGGCCCGCCAGCACCCCGACTGGGGGGACGAGGAGCTGTTCCAGCACGCGCGCAAGAGGGTCATCGCCACCTACCAGGTCAGCCGGCCCAGCACCCATGACCCCCCCACACACACCTGCAGGTCCACAGGAGACTCGGCTCCCCCGCAGAGCTCCCCCTCCTCGGACAACCTCCGCCCAGAAAGCCCTCCCCAGAGAGCTGAGGTCTAGGAAAAGCCCCTGTAAAGGGCGAGGAGGCGAGGGCTGCTTCCACGGGAGATTTTGCTTGTCATTATTATCTACCTTCCCTGGCCCCCTCCAAATCCCCTGGTTCCAAGGGGGGACAGGCCTCGCTGCTCCTGTTTAAGGTGCTTCTCCAGTGACCCCACCCCCCCCACTCCCGCTCCCTCTTGGTCCTCATCTCTGCACCTGAGTCCTCCTTGGGCTCAGATCCATGGAGGCCCCGCCGGCTCCAACGTGCGCCTCGGCGTCCCCCTCTCTGACCCTCAGAACATCGCTCTGTATGAGTGGCTGCCCAGCTTCCTGCCGAAAACGAAAACACCCCCGGCGTACGCAGGTGCGGGGATGGGCAGGGAAGACGTGAGGGCTTGCGGGAGGGTTTTTCCGGAGTGCGCAGTGGGGAGTAGGTTGGGTGGTTTAAAGGCTGAATTCTTCTGTCCTGTGTTCTCCGCTTCCCCAGGATACCGGCCGTTTCTGGACCCCAGCATCTCCCCAGAGTTCGTGGTGGCCTCTGAGCAGTTCCTCTCCACCATGGTGCCCCCTGGCGTCTACATGAGGTGCGCGAGGGGCGCAGCACACTGGCAGAAGTGCAGAATGAGCCCCAGTGGGGTCTGGGGCCTTTTACACTGGGGAAGGGAAGCAGAATTTGCTTGAAACTGTGACCCTGGGCTAAGAGGTTTGATCTTAGTAGGGAAATCTCTTCCTGTTTCCTAATAGCTGAACTTTGGTGGCTGAGTGTAAGCCTTGTCCAGCAGTTGGGTCATCCTTCTCCTCCTTCCTTCCCCACCCTATGTAGACTAAGAGCTCACTCTACCTTCAGTAAACACACCTTGCCAAATCTGTGCTATGTCCAAGAAGTTCATGGGCCACCCTTAATCCTAGTTATCCTCCACGGAGTCCTTTACTCTACTCAACCTTGTCTTAGCTGCTTGCCGGAATTCCCTCACCACATCCTTGATTCTTCATTTCAGAAATGCCAGCTGTCATTTCCGGAAGGTCCTGAACAGGAATTTTGGCAGCTCCCCAGCTCTCAGGGTCTGCAACAGCTACTGGATTCGGGAGGTCAGACTGGGGTCAGCCTCAGGGGATGATAGGCAAGGTCAGTCTCTTCACACAGGCTGAGAAAAGCTACCATTCTGGTTTTGGGGTTTTGCTGCTCCAAGTTTGTGGGAGATGAAGCATTGAGAAAATTATCTGGGGACAACAGCTCAAGAGAGTCTGGCCCTGGCCAAGGGCCCTTTGTCCTGAGGTGCTGCAGTGGTCCAGGCTGAGAGGGACTGAGCTCTGGGTGGGGGCCCTTGAGCCTATATTGAGTGTATTGTTTACTTCTAGAACCCCAATCTGAACAGCACCCAGGAGGTGAATCAGCTGCTGCTGGGAATGGCCTCCCAGATTTCAGAGCTGGAAGACAGGATAGTGGTTGAAGATCTGAGAGGTGAGTTCAGAGCCAGAAGTCCTGGGGGCCAGAGGCCAGGGAACCCAGGGATCCTTCTAGGTTAAGAAATAGGCAGACCTGGGGTACTCAAGATGCAGGAACACAGAGACACACACAGACTTAAACCAGCCATTAGAAGAAAATGATTTTTTTTTCTTTTTGCTTAATTTAAAGTTTTGTGTTACTTTTATTTTAAATTAACTATGTCTGAATATGGTGTGTGTTTTTGGGGGGTGGGCATGGCACCACAATCTCTCTAGTGCTTTGTTAGGTGTCTAAAGGTTTTTGTCCAGCCCTGTCTTGAAGTTAGGGAGGGATAGGACAGGGAATGTACTGCTTGTTGACTAGAACAATCTTGAGTCTTAGAGGAAGTATCTTATAAAAAAATGTCCCCTGATGACACAGGGTGACATTGGCTCCACAGCAAGACAAGGTCAATATGGGTGCAGGTCTCATGTAGAGGAGTGCTGGGGCCCAGAGGAGGAAAGGGCTACAGTGCCAACAGCTGGATGCAAGGATGCAGGGCAAACAAGGGTTGGGAGGACTGAGCCTCGTCTTCTCTCCTCCTCAGATTACTGGCCTGGTCCTGGCAAGTTCTCCCGCACAGACTACGTAGCCAGCAGTATCCAACGTGGCCGAGATATGGGGCTACCCAGCTACAGCCAGGCCCTGCAGGCATTGGGGCTAGAGACCCCAAAGAACTGGAGTGACCTCAACCCTAATGTGGACCCCCAGGTCAGGAATAGTTATGGTAATAATAGCAGCTAAAGCTTTTCTTTGGTAATACTGCTCCAAATCCTTTGCATATGTTGACTTAATCTACATGTTATAAGATAGATACTGTCATTGTCCCCATTTTACTGATGACACAGTTGGTAAATTGTAGAGGCAGAATTTAAATTCAGTCATCTGACTCCAGAGTATGTTCCTAACCACTACATTGTACCATTCCTGCAGGGTGGCCCCTGGGTTGGGTGCCATTGTCCTGTTCCTACGGGGTCCCACCCCATAGGTTGGGTACCCCTGAAGCTGCTAGTCATTGAGACCAGGCAGTCTGGGTAGCGATGGTCACAGGATATAGTCTTCAGGTACCTCATAGTGTTCTCACCATAGGTAGGGACATGCTGGTTCTTCCACCAGACTTGTCACTCCCTGAGGGGGGCTGCCTAGGAAAAAGAGACCAGGCTTGAGCAACAGCTGCTGGATCCTGTGACTGAGGGATGGGGCAGCAGTGGCTGTCTTCGCCAACGCCAACACGCACAGTCACTCCTTACTTCCTGTGGTCCCCAGGTGCTGGAGGCCACAGCCGCCTTGTATAACCAGGACCTGTCCCGGCTAGAGCTGCTCCTGGGGGGCCTCCTGGAGAGCCATGGGGACCCTGGACCTCTGTTCAGCACCATTGTCCTTGACCAGTTTGTGCGGCTGCGGGATGGTGACCGTTACTGGTTTGAGAACACCAGGAATGGGTGAGGCCTGCCTGGGCCCCTGCCCCCACCTCAGACTCCACCAAAGCCTGGGCCCAGACCCTCAGCCTGGCCTTAGACAGACCCCAGGGGCCCTTGATTCTCATCTCATCTTCACTGCTCCTCCCAATCCCTCTGGGTCTCTTTTCTCATCTGGGTCCTTGCGCTTTCGTCCCTGGAGATGGGCCACCACGCCAGAGAAAAGCAGACTCACTGAAGGGGATCAGAGGGGGCTGGTGGGCAGGGAGCCCCTCACCTGCAGCTTCACTGAGGCCTGGGCTGCCGCCCCTTCCCTGCACAAAGCTCCCTGCACCTGGCCTCGAACTGTACCGGGGAGCTAGCCCTGCAGGCCAGCAGGTTTGCTGGAGGCTGAGGATTGCTGGAGGACTGCATCGCCTTCCCATCCCAACATCTCCTACCTTTCCCCATCTTAGGCTGTTCTCCACAGAGGAGATTGCAGAAATCAGAAATATAACCCTGCGGGACGTGCTGGTAGCTGTCACCAACGTCGACGCCAGTGCCCTGCAGCCCAATGTCTTTGTCTGGCATGAAGGTGAGTGGCCTGGGAGAACATAAGTAACAGTGGCCAGAGAAGGACTGAGGCTGAGGGTTGGGAGGGAATCCCTCGGTACTGTCCAGGGAGCCAGGCACTTTCTGCGCCGGGCAGGGAGGCCCTCGTTAGGCCGGCTCCCTCGGTAGGGACTGAACTGGCACTCGGGCTGGGCTGCACGCTCTGGTCAAGAGGGAGCAGAGGAGGGATGCTAAGGGATGGGATATGGAAGGGGACTTTGTGAGGGGAATAAGCTCCAGGGAAGTGGGCCTGGGAAGGATGGAGGATACCTTGGTCCTTTATAGAACAGAGGGGAAGGAGGCCTGGCCAAGGAGTAGGATCTTCAGACTCTGAGGTCTTCTGTGTGCTCCCCCGCAGGCGCGCCCTGCCCCCAGCCCCGGCAGCTCACAGCTGAAGGCTTGCCCTCCTGTGTGCCCCTTACCGTGCTCGATTTCTTCGAGGGCAGCGGTCCTGGCTTTGGCATCACCATCGTGGCCCTCTGCTGCCTTCCATTAGGTGAGCTCTCCCCCTACACAGACTGGCCCTGCCCGGTTACCTGCTGGCCTGCAGGGCTAGCTCCCCAGTGCAGTTCGAGGCCAGGTGCAGGGAGCCTTGTGCAGGGAAAGGGCAGCAGCCCAGGTCTCAGTGAAGCTGCAGGTGAGGGGCTCCCTGCCCACCAGCCCCCTCTGATCCCCTTCAGTGAGTCTGCTTTTCTCTGGCGTGGTGGCCCATCTCCGGGGACGAGAGCGCAAGAAACTACAAAAGAAAGGCAAAGAGAGTATGAAGAAGGAAGCAGCCAAAGATGGAGTCCCAGGTGAGATGGGGCTGGTGGGAGGAGGGGGTGATGGCGACCCTGGGAGAAAACCAGGCTTCAGGGTACCTGCTCAGACTGAAGGTGAGGGCCTGGGGACTTCTGCTGAACCACCGTGCCCAATCTTCCCTTCCCCAGCGATGGAGTGGCCAGGCCCCAAAGAGAGGAACTACCCCGTCACCATCCAGCTGCTCCCAGACAGGCTGCAGGTCCTGGACAGGCGTCTCACTGTGCTCCGCACGGTCCAGCTGCGGCCCTCGCAGCAGGTCAACCTCATCCTGTCCAGCAACCGAGGCTGCCGCACGCTGCTGCTCAAGATCCCCAAGGAGTATGACTTGGTGCGGCTCACCCTGCCCCCTGCCTGGGCTGCCCCCTTGCACCCGCCCTCTCACAAGTGAGCGCTTTCAGGCCACCCTGCCCTCAGCTGCACAGCTTACTTGTGAAGGCTGCTGTGGGGACGAGGGACTTCTTTCAGAGGCCCCCCGCACTCACCCTAAACCCCTCAGGCCACCACTGGCCCCAGCCAGGATGGACAGAGGTGGGGGGAGCTCTTTTCTCCTTCCCTCACCTCAAGGCCCTCTGAGGGGAGGCTGAGCAGGAGCTCCAGTGAGCTCTGAAGATGGCCTTCCTCCCACGCAGGTGCTGCTGTTCAACTCTGAAGAGGAGCGAGGCAGCTTTGTGCAGCAACTGAAGGGCTGGGCTCCGGGCCTCCATGTGGCGCAGATGGGCGAGAAGGAGCTATTCAGGAAGGCCGTGACCAAGCAGCAGCGGGGACGCATCCTGGAGATCTTCTTCAGACACCTTTTTGCTCAGGTGCCATAACCTGCCATAACCTGTGCCTTTTGGAGATGGGCCCGGCCCAGGAGATAGAGGAAACCTGGGCCCGGAGAGAACCCCTGTGGGTGAACTTAAGCTTCCACTGTCTGGCCTGGAGACGCACAGCCTGTTTGAATCCTGGCTTTGCCACTTACTTAGCTATGTGGCCTTAGGCAAGTCACATCATCTCTGCTTTGTATCTGCGTTTCCTAATCTATAAAACAGTGATTAAGATTGTGTCCACCTATCGCACTGTCCTAGGTGTGCAATGAGACAGTCTACACGAGTGGGTCGCAAGGTTGGCCCCAGGACCCAGAGCGTTGGCCTCACCTGGGAACTTGTTACAAATAGAAATTCTTCTTTCTCTTTTTGAGACAGTCTTGCTCTGTCGCCCAGGCTAGACTGCTGTGGCGTCAGCCTAGCTCACTGCAACTCAAACTCCTAGGCTCAAGCGATCCTCCTGCCTCAGCCTCCCGAGCAGCTGGGACTACGGGCATGCGCCACGACACCTGGCTAATTTTTCTACTTTTTAGTAGAGATGCAGTCTTGCTCTTGCTCAGGCTGGTCTCAAACTCCTGACCTCAAGCGATCCCCCCACCTCAGCCTCCCAGAGTGCTAGGATTACAGGCGTGAGCCACCATGTCTGGCTTAGAAATACAAATTCTAGGCCCCTACCCAGACAGACTAAATTAGGAACTCTGGGGATGGGGCACAGCTGCCTGTGTTTTAACAAGCCCTGATTCTGATGCACTCTAATGTTTGAAAAACACCGTTTTATGTACAGTGCTTAGCCCAAGTGCTCAGTACATTGTAGGCATTTAACAAATGGTAATTCCACGTGACTTTTAAACTCTTTGCACAACAGGTAGGACCCAAATCATAGGCACATAGCAGCCCTATCTGAATTGGCACAAGAACATAGCCCTAGCCTCTTCCTGCCTGTCCACTGTGACTACTACATCTTCTTACACTGTCCCCAGTGTAAGTTGTCTCACTTTGCATTTCCCAACTTTGCCCCTCTCATCACTCTCTCCTTCCCTGCCCCAACACCATTCCTACTGCATAAAGTTGTTGGTTCTTTGGGTCCAGGGAGAAATGGGCCAGCTGCTAGAGATTCCATTCACCCCCTCTAGGAGAGCACAGGCCCCGGTCAGTATATCTGAGGATCAGGAGCAGCCACCAGCCCTCAACCTTTCTGATTTGGATTTTGGGGGAGTACGAAGGGTCACTGAACTGCTTCCATCCCAGGCCTCACCTCCTTTTCTCCCTCTGCTGCTGCCCAAGTGCAGGTGTTGGACATCAACCAGGCGGACGCAGGGACCTTGCCCCTGGACTCATCCCAGAAGGTGCGGGAGGCCCTGACGTGCGAGCTGAGCAGGGCTGAGTTTGCCGAGTCCTTGGGCCTCAAGCCCCAGGACATGTTTGTGGAGTCCATGTTCTCTCTGGCCGACAAGGATGGCAATGGCTACCTGTCGTTCCGGGAGTTCCTGGACATCCTGGTGGTCTTCATGAAAGGTAGGGGGTTAGAAGGTGGTGGGCCATCGAGCAGCCAGGGGTCTTTCAACAGGAAGGTGACCTGGTTCCCCTTTCTATTCCCAGGCTCCCCAGAGGATAAGTCCCGCCTGATGTTTACCATGTATGACCTGGACGAGAATGGCTTCCTCTCCAAGGAGGAATTCTTCACCATGATGCGGTATGGGTGGGCCCTTCCAATCCTCATATGTCCTGATGTTTTAAGCAAGAAAACAGGTCAAGTCATAGGAGGGTTGGTGAGGAGGCTTTGTGGCCATCTGTGTTGAGTGAAGGCCTAGACACTGCATCCTAGACCCTTAGAGCATCTGGCATCAAAAGGACCTGCCCAGGCCCCTGCCTCAAGGAAGGTCTATAATCTGTACTGTCAGCACCAGCCAGAAAAGTCTCCCAAGTTAAAAACAAAATGAAAATATCATTTTGTTTTGAAAATGAAAATATCAAACAAATAAACAAAGACACCCCAACACCAATATGACTAACAGAAAAGTCCACTAATCCTTTTTGGATGCCTTTGAACCTTTGTAAACTCTCTCACAGCATGCCTAGCCTGACACTGTGCTTCCACAAAGAAACAATGGATGGATGACCTTGGTTACTCTTCCAATATCAATCACCGTGACAGGCAGGAGGAGAAACTTGGAAAATTTCTCTATGTTCCAACCCTTCTATCATCTTGCTTCTTAAGCCCTTACTGCTTTTGGGGTGCCAATAAAGACCAGCTTTGAGCATCCTAGACTTCTCGTTTCTGAAGACAGTGCTAACACAGCCCCCTTTCATGCCATAAGGCAGGGCTCACGTCTCTCTTTGTTCCCTGTTGAATCCACCTCCTCCTCACTGTGACTGGCACACAGTGGACATTCAATACGTGGCTAACTGAATAAGACAAAATGAAATAAATGAGCAAATGAATACACAGAGTGAATAAAACAGCCCAGATTCTTTTAACTTATCTGTCCCTGTAAGCCTTTCCATTGCAGTAAGTGTGTCATTTAACTGCCACATCACTCTTACAGTCCACATACCCCAGCTGGACGTGGGCTTCTAAATGGGCAAGGCTGATTGCAGTCTGTACCTGACTGGGGGTGTCATTGTAGGCCCAGCCCTGGGGGGGAACGTAAGAGATCTAGGAGACGGTCTATGCCATCAACAGCTGAGCTCCCTCTTTCCCATCCTATAACTCTGTGGATCTTCCTTAGTCTTGGTGGGATGATGTTTTTATTTATTTTATTTATTTTTATTTGTTCTTGAGACAGAGTCTCACTCTGTTGCCTGGGCTAGAGTGCCATGTTGTCAGCCTAGCTCACAGCAACCTCAGACTCCTCGGCTCAAGCGATCCTTCTGCCTCAGCCTCCTGACTAGCTAGGACTACAGGCACACGCCACCATGCCCAACTAATTTTTTCTATATATGTTTAGTTGGCCAATTCATTTCCTTCTATTTTTAGTAGAGACAGGCTCTGGTTCTTGCTCAGGCTGGTTTCAAACTCCTGACCTTGAGCGATCCGCCCACCTCGGCCTCCCAGAGTGCTAGGATTACAGGCGCGAGCCACTGCGCCCAGCCGGGATGATGTTTTTAACGTGATGGCTGTGCTTGCTGTGCCATGTGGGCCCAGGTTTTTTCTGCTGGCCTCACACAGATTTGCATGGTCTGTTTGTTTATGTCCCAAAGCACAGCCTAAGAAAAGAGTTTGGCTACCATAGCTGCCACTGTGGGTGCCATCAGATTGGGCGTGGAGACACTGCTGCCCGTGCCCCAGGGTGTTGGCACAAGGAAGCAACAGCAGTGCAGCTACACCCGTTCCCCACCACCCTGCTGTCTGGTGCCTCTGCCAGACTGTGAAAACAGGACCCGAGGGGTGGTCTGGCAGGCATCAACAGAAGAGAGTAGGCAGAAAACCTGCCACAAGAGAGAGCCCTGCCATACCGAGGACATATCCCTCCACTAAGTGGACATTCGTCCCACTTGTAGATGCCCTCCTGTTTGAAGGCTGCTTTCTTTAATTTTTCAAGGTCACTTTCAGTTCTATTCTGCCTTTTGAGCCCATGGCCACCCCACCCAGCTTAGTGTCAGCTGCAGGCTGGATGAACACCTTCTCAGTGACATTTCCCAGGTCACCAGTAACCACATTAGATAATCTCGGGCCTGCCCCACCCTGCATCTGCCCGAGCCTGACCTCAGTGGGTGACAGGCTGCTCTGCCTCTGGTCCTCTCTCAGGTCCTTCATCGAGATCTCCAACAACTGCCTGTCCAAGGCCCAGCTGGCCGAGGTGGTGGAGTCCATGTTCCGGGAGTCGGGCTTCCAGGACAAGGAGGAGCTGACATGGGAGGACTTCCACTTCATGCTGCGGGACCACGACAGTGAGCTCCGAAGCACACAGCTCTGCGTCAAAGGTGGACGTGGAGGTGCGTGAGTGTGTAAGCATGGTTGGAGTCAGGGAGGGCGATGTCTTCAAAATGAGAGCTCCTGATGGACAAGACCCAGGTCTTATTCTTCTGAGTCTTTGGTGCTGAGTAGAGAGCCAGGCATGAGTAATCGGGGCAGCAGGTACAGGTGTGCAAGTTGTGTACTGCACAAAGATGACCACTGAGGTTGAGGTGCAGGCTGAAATTCAGCCTACCCACTGCTCAGAGCCATGGGCATTGGTCTGGGATGTATTTGGCCTGAGGAAGAGGCACTATTTTCTTTATACAAAGGACCTGCAGGGTTGACCTTACCTGGAGGGGTCCCCTTTTCTAACTGCACAAAGTTGCTACGCTGTCTGCCCTGTGTACAGTGGGTGCTTAGTGTGGGGAGGGTGGGGAATAAAGCTGGAACCAAAAATCTGGACACAACCAAGTCACTGCCAAGTGCCCCGCAGCCTTCTAACAGATGGGGGAAGGGGCAGCCTCCCACCCTACCCCACTGCCCCGGTGGGAACGCCAGTCTAGCCGCTTGTTCTCCTTTCTAGGTTCTGGAGACATCTTTAAACAAAACATCAGCTGTCGAGTCTCATTCATCACTCGGACTCCTGGGGGACGGTGAGCAGGCAGGAGCGGGGCATTGTGAGGTCTCCTTGGCCAGGTCCCCTGCAGAGAAATGAAGGAAGATATTTGCCCTCTGAAATGAACTCTTAGCCCACGTTCCATCCTAGCCCAAATTTCACCCCGAGCTGCTCCAGAGCCTGGCTCTCTCTCCCTACCACTCCAGGCCGCAATCTTTCTACAAAACAGAAGACCAGATCATATTCATTCATTCTGCCTTGCCCCACGTCTGGTCGCAGAAGCAACCCCCGCCCCCACCCCAAGCTTTGACCTGGCAGTTCTCCTGGCTGCAAAGATAAGGGGGAGAACAGGCCCCATTTTCTTTTCCTCAGCTCCTGTCCCGAGGGACTAGGGTTCCCTGCCTCAGAAGCCCCTGTGCTGAAGAAGAGGTTTGGCAAAAAGTGAGTGTTTTCCAGATCCCACCCCTAGGCCCAAGGAGACTGGAAAGAAGCCTCAGGTCTCTAGGCTCTGCCCATACCTCCTTGACTTATAAGGAGATATGTTATAAAGAACCATCGTTCTATTTGTTCCTAAGCTGACTAGGGAACTATAATGTCGAATGATTTTCATCCTCTCCCAACTTCTGCACCCCATTCTCCAAGCAAGGGACCTGGCTCAGAAGCAACACCAGGGTGGTAGTAAGGGGTCCCCTGGCTCCTGCTGCTTTGGCCACAGCAGTGAGGCCTGTGCAGGGAGCAAGAAGAGGGAAGGACAGAACAACCAGGAGGAGGTGGAGTAGTGGGAGAGAGAGCAGGGGTGGGCAGAGCAAGTAGAGACAGAGGTAAAGGAAAGGATGCGAGGCCCCCCAAAATGCTTTTATTCCTTGGTCAGTTATGGCCCATCCTGGCCCCCCTGCCACTCCCAGATCACCAGGTTGGCTTTCACGGGCTGGCATTTAGGGAAGCCCTTCCCTTGCTGCAGGGTGGTGGGGCCCCCTTCCCGGCTGTACACAGAGGCGCTGCAGGAGAAGATGCACAGAGGCCTCCTGGCCCGGAAGCTGCAGCAGTTCAAGCGCTTCGTGGAGAACTACAGGAGGCACATCGTGTGCGTGGCCGTATTCTCAGCCATCTGCGCCGGCCTGTTTGCAGACCGTGCTTATTGTAAGAGTTCTAGGTCGTGGGCAGCGGGCAGGGAGCAGCCCCGACCCTCAGGGAGGAGTGGAGAGCCCTCCGATTGCTCTTCCCCGGTCCTCGGCACGTGATGTGGGCTCAGCACCCCGGCCCGTCATGCCGAGCTGATCAACCCCCACTCCGGCCCCAGACTATGCCTTTGCCTCGCCACCCACGGACATTGCAGAGACCACCTACGTGGGCATCATCCTGTCGCGGGGCACGGCCGCCAGCGTCTCCTTCATGTTCTCCTACATCCTGCTCACCATGTGCCGCAACCTCATCACCTTCCTGCGGGAGACCTTCCTCAACCGCTACATACCCTTCGACGCCGCCGTGGACTTCCACCGCTGGATCGCCATGGCTGCTGTTGTCCTGGCCAGTACGTGGCTCCGGGGCATCCTCCCCTTTGCTGCAGCCCCCTGGGTGTAGCTCCTTGGGCTCTTACCCTTCCTCACGCTTCCATTTCTCCTCCCCACGCCTCCTCTTTCCCTTGGGCTGGAGGTAGAGTGGGCTCTGGTTGGCGTCTCCAACAAGGTCTGTCTCTTTCAGTTTTGCACAGCGCTGGTCACGCAGTCAATGTCTACATCTTCTCCATCAGCCCCCTCAGCCTGCTGGCCTGCATATTCCCCAACGTCTTCGTGAATGATGGGTCAGTTCTGGGGAAGGTCTCTCCCGGGACTAACAGTGGGTCAAAGGGTCCAGTAGAAAAGAAACAGATGGCCGCAGACGCTCCTCACTGAGTGAACGTGCATAGCTAGTGCCGTTGGGAAGCTGAAAGGTGACCTCCTTGCCCTTAGGAAGGAAGCTGGCTCTGATTTGCCAAAAAAAGTATTTGGGAGGTGAAGTCAGAGACTCCGTTACACAACTTGCCATCTCCGCCTTCCATCCATTCACTGGGCACTTATGGAGCATGTCCCATGTGTCTATCCAGATGCCAGAGAGTGGAGATGTCAAGATACATGCAGTCATTCAACAACTGCTTATCGAGCATTTGCTATGTGCCTGGTATTGTTCTAATCCTAGGGGTAGAACAATGAACAAAACAAAAACCCCTGCCCTCATGGAGCTTCCAGGATAATGAGCCGAACACTCAGGGAAGCAAGGGCCAACTGTGGAGAGAGAGTTAAGGATAACACAGGAGGAAAAGTTGCTGAGAGTGCAGAGGGTGGAACCATGGGAGGCTGAGTGCTGTGTTCCTGGGAAGGGTTTCTGGTCACCTAAGTGGAGGCCCGGTAACCTCAGCAGGCAGGGCCAGCAGGAATGGTGTCATACTATGGAAGACCGAGGCGGAGCCCCTCCTGCCACAGCCAGAAGCTCAATGTGTCTTTGCCCTACAGGTCCAAGCTTCCCTGGAAGTTCTATGTGTGGTTCTTCCAGACCGTCCCAGGTAGGGAGTGGGGCCATGCGCGAGATCTGGGGGTTCTGTCTGAGGACTTCTGCTTTTATCTCCATCTCCTCATGAGTACACGGTTGTCTATAGTGGCCATGGGGCTCCTTTCTAGCCTGCAGGACAAGTCATAGCTCTAGCCCCTCCAGGAAAGCTGTTCTGGGGGCCCCAGAGGGATGAGAGAGGAAGGTGGGCAGAATAGGGGGGTGCTCTGTTATGTTTTCAGCCTGGGCTGAAGTCCTGAGAGACTACTCGCTGACCCTGTCCTCCTGCCCCCAGGTATGACAGGGGTGCTGCTGCTCCTGGTCCTGGCCATCATGTATGTCTTTGCCTCCCACCACTTCCGCCGCCGCAGCTTCCGGGGCTTCTGGCTGACCCACCACCTCTACATCGTGCTCTACATCCTGGTGAGGGACTTCTCTGGGCCGGGCCAGCCTGTGGAGCAGGGCACTCAGGATGGGGCCAGGGGTGGGGCCGGTGAAGGAGGGAGCAGGGAGAATTGGACCCAAGATCTCAGACTGAGACCCTGAGATCTGACACCAGACCCTGGGATCTGACACCAGACACAACAGAGCATCCCCCTGGTATAGGCACCCCTGGGAGCCTATACCAGCCAAATCCGTCCTGCCCAGGCCTAATGCCTCGGCAAGGGGGTGCAGGGGGTGCAGGGGGGAGGCCTGGCTGGGTCTGAGCAGTACCACTGACCACGTCTCTAGCTCATCATCCACGGCAGCTACGCCCTGATCCAGCTGCCGAGTTTCCACATCTACTTCCTGGTCCCGGCAATCATCTATGGGGGGGACAAGCTGGTGAGCCTGAGCCGGAAGAAGGTGGAGATCAGCGTGGTGAAGGCAGAGCTGCTGCCGTCAGGTACCAGCCTGGCCCAGCGGGGGAGCACCAGAGGTGGACCCCTCAGATGGGGGAGATAGCTCGCCAGGCCCCCTGAGCCCCCTCGCTGCCTCTAACACCCCCTCGGGGACTCCTGGAGCTTTCCCGATGGAAATGCAGACCCAGGAAGGGTTGTACTTGGCTCACAGGAGACTTGCAGACAGTAGGAAGAGGCAGCTGAAAGTGCATTCAGAAGGGTTAGAGGATGAGAAAGACCCCCACATGTGTGGCCTGGGACAGGGGAAGTGCAGGCCAGGAGGCCATATATCCCTCTCCTATCCCTTCTCTCAGAGACAGGCAAACGGCCTAGATTGCCAGTCTGTGGTTGAGTCCGTGTTGGCCAAAATGGGGATTGGTCTCCCCATGGAGGGTGGCAAAGATGATTTGAGGTGTCACAAGACTCGCATTGTAAGAAAACTCATCTTAGTTTTATTTCAATCAAGGTTACTTAAGAGCAAGGTCTCAGAGTGGTGGTTGGGATGCCTTTCTACACTCCAGCATTTGCTAATCTTTTTCAACAAAGAGAGGGCATATCTGAGGCCAAGCTGCGGCCAGGCAACGAACAGGATCCAGCTAAAATTTGGTGATAAAACATGTTGCTTTCCACTTAGAACACATGAAAACTGGTTTTCTACTTACTTTAGTGGTAAAGTTTTCTGTCAAGATAAATTGAATTTAAAGAGTAAGTCAATTTAGAGAAAAATGTTAGATAAGTGATGGTGCAGGAGGTGTGCAGATATGACCCATCACAAGGGTGACCCTCAAATGGTGGCGGTTTGGTGAGCCCTGAGATCGTCCCTGGGGAGCCCAAGGCTCCTTCATCCAGGAGGTTGGCATTCAGGACACTGGAATGAGGCCTGGACCTTTGGTGGGAAGAGGAAGGAGAGACGAGGAAAGGGGCTGGAACAGGGGAGCAGAAAAGCCCAGATCCTGGGTTACCCAGGAAACAGGGAAAGGGACCCTCCTCCTCCCAGCCCCAGGAGCCCCACTTGGTCAGACCATGTGACCACTCCTGGGCCTCAGGAGTGTGGAGAGTCCTCAGGTCCCAGGACCAGGCCTTCTGATCTCTGCTGTTCCCTGCCTGTGACCCCCAGGAGTGACCCACCTGCAGTTCCAGCGGCCCCAGGGCTTTGAGTACAAGTCAGGGCAGTGGGTGCGCATCGCCTGCCTGGCTCTGGGGACCACGGAGTACCACCCCTTCACGCTGACCTCCGCACCCCATGAGGACACGCTCAGCCTGCACATCCGGGCAGTGGGGCCCTGGACCATTCGCCTCAGGGAGATCTACTCAAACCCGCAGGGCAACGGCTGTGCCACATACCCAAAGGTGCCCATCACTGGGTACCCACTTTGGGGCCTCTGACATGGCAGAGGGTCCCTGCCTTCCTCCATCCTGAGTCTAGAAGCTCTAAGCACTCCAAGGGCAGGCTGGGAAAGAGCTGGGGTGCTCAGAAGAGGCTAGAGTGCTCTGTATCCTCCCTCTGCCTGTCCCCCCCATTTCTGGCCTCAGAGCTGGGGCAGGGCTGGGCTCATCTCATCTCCCCCTCTCTTGGCAGCTATACCTCGATGGACCATTTGGAGAGGGCCACCAGGAGTGGCATAAGTTTGAGGTGTCAGTGTTGGTGGGAGGAGGCATTGGGGTCACCCCCTTTGCCTCCATCCTCAAAGACCTGGTCTTCAAGTCATCCTTGGGCAGCCAAATGCTCTGTAAAAAGGTGAGTGTCTTTCTTCAAATTGGGGACAGGCAGCCTGGCTGTGTTCCCACACCACAGCAGAGGAGGATGAGAGGAAGCTCCTGGCTCCAGGCCTGGGTCTGAAGGGGCCATTCACACACAGTGGTTGAGAGTCCAAACTTTGAGGGAGGGTTGGAGGTGCAGCCAGAAGAGCCTCTGCTTTGGGACCTGCCAGTTGGAAGCCTGGGGTCAGGCTGGTGGGTCCTGCCAGAGCTTTGGTATCTGTGGGTGGTCTGGGGCTTCCCAGCTTCTCAGGGGAAGGCACCTGGGATGCAGGGAGCATAAGCTGAGCTGGGTCTTGAGCTCCAGCTGCGTGTCCCCAGATCTATTTCATCTGGGTGACGCGGACCCAGAGGCAGTTCGAGTGGCTGGCTGACCTCATCCGCGAGGTTGAAGAGAATGACCACCAGGACCTGGTGTCCGTGCACATCTACATCACCCAGCTGGCCGAGAAGTTTGACCTCAGGACCACCATGCTGGTATGTCAGGGCTGGCCAGGCAGGGCAGGTTGGCAAGTAGGTGGGTTGGCAGGGTAAGGCCAGATGGCCAGGGCAGGTGGGTGGACAGCCAGCCTCAGCTGGCAGGAGGCACAGAGCTGGTGGCCCCGACCCTTAGCCTCCAGCTCCAAGCCCATCCTAGTCTCTGTCTCCTGGGCCATGTGTGGGCTGGTCGGGCTGGGCACTGCGCCTGGTGGTCCTGGGCCTGACCTCCCCTGTGCCCTCAGTACATCTGCGAGCGACACTTCCAGAAGGTGCTGAACCGGAGTCTGTTCACGGGCCTGCGCTCTGTCACCCACTTTGGCCGCCCCCCTTTCGAGCCCTTCTTCAACTCCCTGCAGGAGGTCCACCCACAGGTCAGTCCCACCCCTCCCACCCCGGGACTCTCACCTTCCCCCACCAGGACATCCCTGCCCTCTCCTGGGCAGAAAGCCCCCAACCCGATGCTGGCCCAGGCTGGGGTCAAGTGTTGGAGGTGGACATCAATGCCTTCCCACCCCCCAGCTCAAGCCTCCTTCTCAGGGCCTGGGCTCGAAGCCCTGATCATTCTAGCCAGGCTGCAGAAGCAGCTTCGCCCATGGAGTGAGCGTCCCAAGGCGGCAGGCCTGTCCTCACTCCAATCCCCTGACAGGTGCGCAAGATCGGGGTGTTCAGCTGCGGCCCTCCAGGAATGACCAAAAACGTAGAGAAGGCCTGTCAGCTCATCAACAAGCAGGACCAAGCCCGCTTCGTGCACCACTATGAGAACTTCTGAGCCTGCCCTCCTCAGCTCCTGCTTCCAGCCTCCTGCCTGGTCCCCTGTGGCCCTGAGTCACCGAGCCCTGCTGGCAATTTCCCTGTCAGAATCCACCTAGGGCCTTAGCTAGAGGCTGGAGAGCCCCTCCCTCGTTGCCCCATCTGTCTCTTCTCTGAGAAGATAGACCAGGCCAACCCCCATCCCAGCTCAAACCACGGCAGGTGTGGCAAGCACAGTGGGGAGGGGACAGTGCCTGCCTGTGACCACTGTGATGGTGGAGAGATACACTGGCGTTTGTCTCCAGTAGGTCCTCATGTTTCTGTTTGACTTCCACAAAATCAATGTATTGCTTTGGTATTTTCTTGGATCAGGCGTTTGAGGAAGGAGGGGGTGGGGATACCACGGTGTGAGAATTTCCTCAGAGCCCAGCACAGAGGCTGTGACGGTCAGAACCTCAATGTCCCAACTGCCTCAACTCAGCCTCTGGGCCTTTTCCCTCCAGCTCCAAGAAGGAGCAGCGCTACCCCTACCCCTTCCTGCTCCTAGAGGGTCAGGAACCTTGAGGGGGGCACCAGGGACCAAGGTAGCCTCCCCAGCCCTGATGTTCCTAAGGTTGGTGATGCCCTCATCCCTTGGCAGGCCCCTGTCTGACCCCCCTGGAGCAGTTCCTGGGCTCTGGGACTGAGGCAGTCCAGCCCCTCTGCCACACAGTCAAAGCTCCCTCTCAGTTCCTCACTTCTGCAGGGGTTGGGTGACTGGGTGCCCCTAGTTTGACCAGCACTCTCCCAGTTTTAGCACTGAAATCTCTACTCCCAGGAAATGCCCCAGTTCCAGGCAGATTAGGGCAACTGGTCACCTTACGCAGGAGCCAAGCTGGGCCATCACCTCCATACTTGGCTCTTTAAGATCCTTCCTTTTCCTTCTTCATCTGGCTCTCTCCTAAAAAGCTGAGCTGTAAAGTATTTTAGATTGAGGTACAATTTATATATGGTAAAGTGTACAGATCTTAAATTAATCGTGTATATGTTTCATCATTACCCAGGTCGAGATATAGAACGTTTTAACATTTCCATCACCCCAGAGACTTCCATTGTACCCCCTTCCAACCAGTCTCCCCCAACTCCTAGAAGCAACCTCTGATGTGATTTCTGTCACTCCAGTTTTGGTCACACTGAATGTGCTCTTTTGAGACTGGCCTTTTTTGTTTACCATAATGCCTTTGTGATTTATCTGTGCTGCTGTGTGTGTCAGTGGTTCCTTGTTATTACTAAGTAGTATTCACTGTGGAGATGCACCATAGAGTGTCATTTCTTCTGTTGATGGACACTTGGGGTGTTTCTGGTTCAGGGTGAATATGAATAAAAATGCTATGAACATTCTTGTGCCTATCTTTTGATGGCCATAATGCACTCATTTCTCTTGGGTATATATCTAGGAGTGGAATTGCTAGGTCCATGGTCCCCAACCCCTGGGCCTGTTAGGAACTGAGCTGCATAATAGAAGGTGAGGAGTGAGCAAAGCTTCATCTGTATTTACAGCCGCTCCCCATTGCTCACATCACTGCCTGAGCTCCACCTCCTGTCAGATCAGCAGCGGCATTAGATTCTCATAGGAACATAAACCCTACTGTAAATTGCCTATGTGAGGGATCTAGGTTGCACACTGCTTATGAGAATCTAATGCCTGATGATCTGAGGTTGAGCTGAGGCAGTGATGTTAGTGCTGGGGAGTGGCTGCAAATACAGATTATCATTAGCAAAGAGGTTTGACTATACGGAGACCATAACAAATCAATTGCTTGCAGACTCATATCAAAACTCTATCAGTGGCCAGGCACAGTGGCTCATGCCTATAATCCTAGCACTCTGGGAGCCCAAGGCAGGCAGATCACTCAAGGTCAGGAGTTCAAAACCAGCCTGAGCAAGAGTGAGACCCTGTCTCTACTAAAAGTAGAAGAAATTAATTGGCCAACTAAAAATATATAGAAAAAATTAGCTGGGCATGGTGGCACATGCCTGTGGTCCCAGCTACTCAGGAGGCTGAGGCAGAAGGATCACTTGAGCACAGGAGTTTGAGGTTGCTGTGAGCTAGGCTGATGCCACAGCACGCTAGCTTGGGCAACAGAGTGAGACTGTCTCAAAACAAAACAAAACAAAACAAAACAAAACAAAACAAAACCCTATCAGTGAGTGGTGAGTGACAACATAATAATAATAGCAATTAAGTGCATACTAAATGTAATGCACTTGAATCATCCCAAACCCCACCCCAGCCAGTCTGTGGAAAAATTGTCTTCCATGAGACCTGTCTTCTGCCAAAAGGTTGGGGACCGCTATCCTAGGTCATAGAGTTCTTTCTTTAGTAGGACCTGTGGAGGGAGAGTTTCAGGCCATTTCCACATCCCTGCACCAGGGGGAGAAGAGGATGAGTATACACACACCTAATGGATGCGGCTCACGCAGTCTGGGGCATGGACACACTTGAAGCTCTGACTTCAGTGGGGCAAGGGCAATATACATAACCTAAACATTCTTACCCCCATAACATGCTGAAATAAATAAGTTTTTTTAAAAAAAGAAGTGAGTTATGAAAGAGAAAGCAACATCCTCTAGGCTGATAATCAGAAACAGTGAGATCTTGTTGGCTCCCTTCTCTTGCTGTGGAATAGGCTCCTTAGTCGGCCTATCTGGATGCTCCTGGAGCCTTTCTGCTGGGAGGATCTCCCTTGTCCTTTTTTTTTTTTCCTGAGACAGAGTCTCGCTTTGTTGCCCAGGCTAGAGTGAGTGCCATGGCATCAGCCTAGCTTACAGCAACCTCAAACTCCTGGGCTCAAGCAATCCTGCTGCCTCAGCCTCCCAAGTAGCTGGGACTACAGGCATGCACCACCATGCCCGGGTAATTTTTTCTATATATATTAGTTGGCCAATTAATTTCTTTCTGTTTATAGTAGAGACGGGGTCTCGCTCTTGCTCAGGCTGGTTTTGAACTCCTGACCTCGAGCAATCCACCTGCCTCGGCCTCCCAGAGTGCTAGGATTACAGGCGTGAGCCACTGTGCCCGGCCCTCCCTTGTCCTTTGATTGCCACCATGCCTAAGGATGGTCAGAAGACTTCCTCTGGTGGGGTTTCTACTGCATTAGCAACTCACTTTCTGTTGTGGGGACTTGGAGGGCCACCTTAAGAACTGAACAATCGTAATCTTTGTTTGCTGAGGGAGCAATGAAGTTTGCTTGAAATGCTCAGTAAAAAAAAAA
Organism: Mirza zaza; assembly: GCA_008750895.1. Classification (NCBI taxonomy): domain Eukaryota; kingdom Metazoa; phylum Chordata; class Mammalia; order Primates; family Cheirogaleidae; genus Mirza; species Mirza zaza. The sequence continues at coordinate 20,072 of VSMD01131733.1, forward strand.
AAAAAGAAAGAAAGAAAAAGGCATGAGAATGCATTATACAATTGCAGTGTGCAGTATTAGTCCACTTATTTATCAGTAGCATCAGGCCTCCAGGCTTCCAGTCCTCTGGCCCCTCACCAAGTACACAACCAATGATTAGTCCTGAATTCCAGCCCCTTCAGTCTTAGCTTTAGGTTTATTCCCAATTATGACCCATCAGTGCCTTCCTATTCCTTTCTAAAAACTGCTCAAAGCATTTATCTGTCCCATCCTAATCCATCTATCCTTGCTAGACTAGAGAATGGCATTCGCATTGCTGTCATGATTATTATCCATGGCACTCCTTCCTTAACCCTGACCTCCCTGCCCCTGCCACTTGAAGACCAAGTGATCACTGAAGATGTATCTCCAGCTGACTCTTGCCCAGACCCCAGGCAATGCCACGCTGGACAGAGGCACATGCCATCATGATCTTGAGTAGCCTCAGGTAGCACTCAGCCTGCCTGGCCTCAGCCCTGACTCCACACCCCAGCCAGGCTCTAGGTATCAGCCCTAGGCACGTATTCATGTGATCTGGCTGCTTTGTTCAACCCTGTACACATTCCCAGCAAGCCACTGAATAAGTGGGATAAAAGTCAAGGACTTGCAGAGAGGGAAAAATTGTCTTTAGCGTGGGCATTTGCCAGGGCCCTATACCGGTCCCACCCTTCCCGTGGCCTTGTGACCAACTCTCTCAGGGAAGTGGGCTGGAAGGCAGGATCATGCAGCCATCCAGCAACACGCCCTTGGGTTGAGAAACTGAGGTCATCAAATGCTTCAGTGTGTGCTGGTGAGAGATTAGACTCTGCAAAATATGTAAACAAGGGAGGCTACAAACATGTTCCAGAGAAAGAGGGCTGGGGGAAGATGACTCAGAAAAGTCATGGAAATTTTAACATACAAACAGTGTAAAAGAAAGCAAACCTTCTCTAATCTGGGTCACAGAGATGTTGCACTTAGGCCCTGGGACAAAGCTCAATGAGAAACTCTACTGCCCAGAGAGAGGGATGAGGATGAGAATGAAACAAGATTATAGAAAAAATCAAGTGGGATTGATGGTCATGGGGCTGGGGATGGAGAAGATGAGGATGAAGATGAGATTGGACGGAAGGGCTTTGGGGCCACGCAGGAACAGAATGGATCAGGATAGGAGGTGAGCTCTGCAGAAGAGGAAGAAAGGCTTGATCATTGTCTTTTTTTTCTATTATCACTTTCCGGCCCCAACTTCTGCTCCAACTGAGAGGGAGAAAGTTGACGAGATGTGGCATCCTTCCCACCGACTTACTTAAGAGTGAGGGCTCTCGGGTCAAATTGGGTTTGAGTCCTGGCTGGGTGACCTTGAGCAAAGAAAGAAAACTTGATGCCTCAGCTCGTTTCTCCACAAAATAAGGATAATGTGAGTATCTGCTTCATAGGGTTTGGGAAGACCCAGTAATGTAATTCAGTCCAATTCAACAACTATGTGCTGAGCATCTGTTATTATGTCCCAGGCACAGGCACAGTTGCTATGGAAACTTCCATGTTAGTGGAAGCGAACAGACAATAAACAAGTTAGCAGGAGAAAGAGGAGGAAGAGGAGAAGGGGGTCTTAGATCATAAGTGTTTTGAAGATAATAAACAATCAAATAATAGTGAATGATTCAGGAGGACTTTTTAGATACGATGATTAAGGGAAGGCCCCCAAGAAGATGACAAGATGACACACAGAGCTTGCTGTGTGCTCCATGCTATTGTGTTTAAAATGTATTAACTCATGTAATCCTGAGAATAACCATTATCCCCATTTTACAGATAAGGAAACTGAAGCACAAAGAGCTTAAACAACTTGCTCAAAGTTACCCAGGCTGTAAGTGAGAAGACTAGATTTGAACGCAGAACGTTTAACCAGAGACCATGCCCTTAACTACCATTTTATCCTGCCTCTCAAAAGCAGGTTGCAAGGGTTCAGGCAAAGTTAACGTATGGAGAACCTTAAACCGCACCTGGCCCCTAGCAATATTGTTATTAGCGTTACTGTTGGTAAGAGAAGTTGAGGCTCTGAAGGGAGAGCTCCATATTCTGAGGAGGTTGGGATATGTGGGCTTGAGAGATAGTAAGTGGCTTGTTCCTAGTCCAGGCCTGTCCCCTGTCTGACTTCTCACCATAATCTTCTCAGGGATGAGGCCTCCCCTACCTACCCCAGAGAAACCTCCTCCTCCAACCACCACAATCCTCTGGAAGTCAACTCATCCCAGCCTTGCCTGGAATGGGATGTGATAAGATGAGCTGACCACCTTCCCATCTAGTCTCCAGGAAGCTGGAAAGGGCTCAGGAATCTCTCCAGTTGACTTCACAGGAATCCTATCTTCCCTGGACAGTGACCGTAGATGAACTACAACATGAGGGTCCTCCCTTTTTGAGAGGGAAAGTCTGGGAGTGAGATTCTAGGAATGGCTGCCCAAAAATGCACTGTATGCTGGAATCAGGGGACTTGGGTTCTGTTTCCAGCCCTGTTACTAAAATCACTGTGTGTCCTGAGGGAAGTCACCAGAGTTTTCTGGGCCTCAATTTTCTCACCAAGAAAACAAAGGGATTAGGCTAATACCCCTTCCAGACCTGAAATTTCACAGTTCCTTTTTGCACTCATTGCCTCAAATGGATGGAAGTCCTATATTTGGAAAACAGCTTCTTGGCCTTTTATCCAAAGTTAAATGATCTAGGGAAAGGGAACTAACATTTGTAGGTTTGCTTTGTGTTAGGTCCTACAACGCATTTACATAATCTGCCTCGCTTACTCCTCACAACTCTTTGGAGCAGATATTTCCTCCATGTTATAGAGGAGGCACTGAGACTCAGAGTGAATGGCCCACAGGCATCCAGCTAGTAACAGGCAAAGTCAGGGTTTGAACTCAGGTCCTGTAGTATCTCGGGAGTCTCTGCTCTTTCCATCCTGATGCCCATGAAGGTATAAAAAGGAAAGGCGAATAAGAAGCAATCAGGCATTTTCATAATTTATTTCCATCGTTAATTGTTCTGAGGGTATTTATTGAACAACTGCTATGAACACAGATGATAACAGGTCCATTTCTCCACTGCCTAGTACAGTGCAGTGGCATCATCAAAGCTCACTGCAGCCTCAAACTCCTGGACTCAAGTGGTCCTCCTGCCTCCCCCAGCTTCTTCAGTAGCTGGGATTACAGGACAACAGGCTCTTGCCACCACGCCTGGCTAATTTTACTTTATATTTTTATAGAGATGGGGTCTCCTTATGTTGCCCAGGCTTGTCTTGAACTCCGGGGCTCAAGTGAAACTCTTGCCTCAGACTCCTGAGTAGCTGGAATTACAGGCATTTGTCACCATGCCAGCCTAATTTTTCTATTTTTTTTTCTGTGTTGCCCAGGCTGGTCTCGAACTCCCAGCCTCAAGTGATCCTCCCACCTTGGTTTCCCAAAGTGCTGAGTTTACAGGTGTGAGCTACCGCACCTAGCCTAAAAGTAGAGATTACAATATATATAATTATAGTAATAATTACACATGTACAAGGATTGGAGGCCATCACAGAAAAATCCAAAGGTGATATGTTATAGTGGTGACTGCTGTCAAATTCAATTTTTTATTACTTTTTAATTTTGGCTGATTGTGTCAAAACTTTTTTTTTTATTATTTAGAGTCTGGCTCTGTTGCCCGGGCTAGAGTGCCATGATGTCAGCCTACCTCACAACAACCTCAAATTCTTGGGTTCAAGTGATTCTCCTGCCTCAGCCTCCGAGTAGCTGGAACTATAGGCATGCGCCACCATGCCTGGCTAATTCTGTCTATTTTTATTACAGACAGGGTCGTCTCATTCTTGCTGAGACTGGTCTTGAACTTCTGAGCTCAAACGATCCTCCTGCCTTGACCTCCCTGAGTGCTAGGATTACAGGCATGAATCACCATGCCCAGCCAAAACTTAAAAATTTTAAAAAATCAATATTTCGCCACCCAAAGAATAAAGGTGATTAAAAGGAACCTGAATAAGGAAGAAACAATGGAGAGATACTAAAGAATTATAGATGTCCACTGATTTAATAGCATTTACTCTGGAAGAAAAAGAGAAAAATGTTTTTGCCCCCTTACTAAAAAATCATAAGAGGTGATGCTGATAATTGTGTTAATAGCCTTCAGCATTGTATTCCCACTTCTAAGAATTCTACAGAAATATTTGCACTTATACAGAAAGATATATGTATAATCTTATATTTATATTAATAAATACAATGAATTCTTCCAAAATATTGGAAGAAACAGGAGAATGATAAGTGATACATGATGATATATGGTGCATCCTTACAATGGATGATATGTGCAGTGGATGTTATATACATCAATTTAGTGGATGTTATGATAATATGTCATCATTAAAAAGAATAAATATGATGTACATGCACAGACATGGAAATATATATAGTCATTCCTCAGTATCCATAGGGGATTGGTTCTAGGAGACCCCCCCCCAAGGATACTAAAATCTGTGAATGCTCAAGTCCCTGATATAAAATGGCATAGTATTTGCATATAACCTGCCACATCCTCCAGTATACTTTATATTATCTGTATATATGTATAATCTTTAATTTAATATATATGTATAATCTATAATTATATACTTAATACAATGCCTACGCATCGCTTCATTTGCATGGATTCAATGTAGTACTTGGTGCATGGCAAATTCTAGCTTTGCTTTTTGGAATTTTGTGGAATTTTTTTTCCTGACTATTTTCAATCTTCAGTTGGTTGAATCCATGGCTGTGGAACCCACAGACGTAGAGAGCTGACTGTGTAATTAGGATATGATCCTATTTTTGTAAAATTAAATCTATGTGTATGCATGTGTGTGTGTATTTTGTTTGTGTGTGTGTATATATATACAACAAAACACAGTGTTTGGCGTATATAGTTGCAAGGATATACTCCAGACTATTAACCACGGAGGCCTCTAGGAAAATGAGAGTGGATGTAAGGTAGGGATGTTTTATTTTTCAGCTGAGTTAAAACTCCATTAGAGAAAAGAGCAAATAATTGGCAATGTCAAGAATACTAGCACAGATCTAAATAGAGCCAAATTAAACAAAAAATTGATCATAATGTGAAAAGAAAAAAATCCCTGATGGGTCCAGCAACTAGACAAAGAGCATGACAAGGTACAAGGCCAACAGAGTGATGCCGAATATCGTGAAGAAAACGCAGTGTCATTGTGGTTGAGGGAATGGCCTTTGGCCACTAGTGTGGAGCTCAGATCCTGATGTGCCAGTTATCTTTATTTAGGTTCCATTACTGCTCCGAGCCTCAATTTCCTGCTGAATGTGAGGGTGAAATGATACAATGTTTGTAAAGATCAGAGACCAGCATGACACTTCATGACACTTCTCTCCACACCCACTTGCCAACTCTGTGAATCCAGAGGTGAGATCAAATAGTACCATATAGATGTGACTATAGTACTTAGTGAGCAGTGACAGGGGCTGGAAAGGGACCTTTTAAAAGGCTAGAATAAAATGTCTTTGGACATCACTTCTCAAGCCTCAGAGAAGAGAGTAGTGTGAAAGAAAAGCCCATAACCTGAAGGAAAAGAAATGAGCAACATAAGGTAAGTACCTGTGTTGATTTTTCCCTTTTGGAAGAGTATTTGAAGAAATAGAAGCCTTGAAAGAATTCATAAACAGAAGTCCACAGGTGCAGGAATCATCATTAGGAAAAGTAGGGGCAAGAACTCAGAGAAGTGATTGGAAAGACTAGCTGAGGACTTGTCTCATGGCCTGAGGTCGAATTAAATGGCAGATAGGATGCAAGCCTGTGACGACTACTACAGGAGCAAACAGGGAGAGCCCACAGGTCATTAGACGGGTTAACGCCAAAGGGGGAGTAAGGCTGGAGGACGAAACACTTAAATCCACATTTCCCTAAAACACGATTCAAAGATAACTGTGAGTAGAAATTCATAGTAGGGGTGATAAAAGATATTCTGTTAAAGCTTCTTATGGTGGCTGGTGGCTCACCCCTGTAATCCTAGCACTATGGGAGGCCGAGGCAGGAGGATCACTCAAGGTCAGGAATTTGAGACCAGCCTGAGCAAGAGTGAGACCCGTCTCTACTATAAATAGCAACAAATTAATTGGCCAACTAAAAATATATAGAAAAAATTAGCTGGGTACGGTGGGGCATGCCTGTAGTCCCAGCTACTCAGGAGGCTGAGGCAGAATGATTGCTTGGGCCCAGGAGTCTGAGGTTGCTGTGAGCAAGGCTGACTCCACAGCACTCTAGCCTGGGCAACAGAGTGAGACTCTGTCTCAAAAAAAAAAAAACAAAGAAAAAGAAAAACCTTCTTATGGTAAAAACAGTTTAAACACTAGAGAGAAAAAAATCGATAAAAAATAAAAACTAGAAAGATGAGATAATATTTTCTTCTGACCTAATTTAAAGGGACCCAGCAAAGAAAGTCCTCTACAGAAATCACATACGGGGAAAGAAGGCAAAATAAGGAAGTAATAAAAGCCAGTCCAAGAGATGGTGGAGGTGCAGATATCGTAATAACAGCCTTGAACGAGTACCAGCTGAATTCCTCTGGCTTGATTCAAAAACAAAACTCACTGACACAGAGTCCACAAAACACTGCTAAGGCCCACAATGCAGACACACTAACCTCAAGGGAGGTGCCAAGGCCTGCCCTGCTGTAGGTGTTAATAGTTTACCTGCTGGTCATCAGGTAAAGTGGAAAACTAGGTAAAAAGGCTGAGAGCCAGTGAGAAGATGCAGCTGACTTCCCGGGACCAGTGGTTTTGCAGGATCTGTTTTACTGTCCCCCCATGGTCCTTGTGGCCTCACAAGGGACCTGTGAAGTCCCTGATCTAACAGAAAGCCCTGTCCCTCCCTCCCACTGTTCCTGGGAAGTGGCTACACCCAAAAGCGCCCTGTCCCTTCCTCCCACTGTTCCTGGGAAGTGGCTACACCAAAAGTCATTCTGGGAATGAAAAGTGTCATATCCCTTGGGAGCTGGCGTCACAACTGAAAGTCTTCTGCATTCGAGCCTGAAAGCCACAGCGAGTTGTGACTTTCTTATTAATTTTATTAACTTATAAAAGTGATACATGATCATGGTGAAAAAATAGTTTTGAATGTAAGAGAAATTTATACTGTAAAAAATGAAAGCCCTCCTGTTTCGCTTCCCTCAAACAACATGAAACCAGTAAATCCTTTCCTCCAGAGTTAACCACGGTAACACATTGGTGTTCATCCTTCTAGACATGATCTTCCACACATTTTCAAACATATGTATGTTGCGGGGCGTGGCATCTGGAGCACATTTTTAATCCCTCTGTACCTCAGTTTTCTCAGCCCTAAAATAGGAGCAATAGGCCGGGCGCGGTGGCTCACGCCTGTAATCTTAGCACTCTGGGAGGCCGAAGGGGGTGAATCGCTCAACGTCAGGAGTTCAAAACCAGCCTGAGCAAGAGTGAGACCCCATCTCTACTAAAAATAGAAAGAAATTAATTGGCCAACTAAAAATATATAGAAAAAATTAGCCGGGCATGGTGGCACATGCCTGTAATCCCAGCTACTCAGGAGGCTGAAGCAGAAGGATTGCTTGAGCCCAGGAGTTTGAGGTGGCTGTGAGCTAGGCTGACACCACGGCACTCTAGCCCAGGCAACAGAGTAAGACTCTGTCTCAAAAAAAAAAAAAAAAAAAAAAATAGGAGCAATTACTCCTAATAGAGTAATAGGAGATATTACTCTCACAGGGTTACTGGGAGGGTGAAATGAGGTAAGATGTCTACGTTCTCACAAGTGTGTCTGGCCCATTTTAGGCACTTGGGGTTAACTGTTATGACTGTTGCCTCATTCTGTCCCACAGAAGCTTGGTATTCTACTGTGCAGACAGACAACAACAATTCTGAGAGAGGTTTTACGGACTCCCATTGCAGATGCTAAAGAACATACACAAATTAAATAGCTCTCCTGACACTAATGGGAGGGGAGCCTGGCCCAGAACTCAGAGCTCTGCCTCTGGCCTGGCATTATTCTTACCACACCCCAGGATCCCCCACAATTCACCTCACAAGCCAGAGAGGTGTTGGGGGAGCAGCTGGCCCCAATCCTTGCTCCTCAGGGGGATCCAGCTCTGTTGCCCCATCTTATTTGGCCCTGGGCCATCTCTGATGGGCTTCTTCTGGGGTGGGGGCTCTAGGCCCAGGTGACCCCTCCTCTTGCTGCAGTCTCTGGACATGCCCCTCCTCGTTCTTGAGGCTTGCCTTCGCTTTCCACACAGTAAGTCAACAGTATTGAGACAGCTCCCTGAGGACTCCCACCCCCTCTGGGGTTAGCTCAGGCTGATGGGCTGGATGGGAACAATTCAGCTGAGAGTGAGTTCCAGTCGTTTATCGGGCTACAGACATTTCCAGAGCTCCTTCTATGTGTGCCAGGCACTGTGCCAACCAGTGAGGGATATCTCTATAATGTAGGTGTGAGGCTTGGCCATGGCTTCCAAGAGTTCCTATCCAGTGGGAACCAACCACCAGAGCTCCTAGGTCCAGGCTGGGTGGCCACAGGGGCAGAGCAAAGCAGGCAGTTAAGAGGCAGCTCCTGAGGGTGGTTACCTGGCTCCTCTCCTCCTCCTTGCCTGGCCTCCAGGTCTGGTGCCATTTCTCTTGCCTTGGTGGGGTTTATGGAAGAGCTGGGCTATCGGGTCATGGCTGAGGCCTTTTCTGCCACCCTGGCAACTTCCCACATACTTTCAAAAACCTTTGTAGACTCAGCACTCAAAGACGAAAAAGTCTTAGGGATCGTCTATCCGACTTACTTAACAGGCAGAAAGGTAAGGTCTGGTGAGGGAAGGGCAGGGCATGAGCAAGCACCAAATAGGCACACTCAGGCCAGGCGGGGTGGCTCACGCCTATAATCCTAGCACTCTGGGAGGCCGAGGCGGGAGTATTGCTTGAGCTCAGAAGTTCAAGACCAGCCTGAGCAAGAGTGAGACCCCATCTCTACTAATAAGTAGAAAGAAAATTAGCCAAACAACTAAAAATAGCAAAATTAGCCAGGCATGGTGGCACGTGCCTGTAGTCCCAGCTACTCAGGAGACTGAGGCAGGAGGATGGCTTGAGCCCAGGAGTTTGAGGTTGCTGTGAGCTAGGCTGATGCCACGGCAGTCTAGCCCAGGCTAGAGTGAGACTTTGTCTCAAAAAAATCAAAATAAGCACACTCATAGTGCCATTTGCCATACTAAGAACTTCAAAATTCTTTCATTCTGTCCCTATGAAAACCCTGAGGCAGGCATTATTTTTCCTATGTAAAGCATAAGGAGTCTGGGGCTTGAAGGAGTCAAGCGAGTTGCTTAAGGTTATAGTGAAGTGGCGTAGCCTGATGTGGACACACCTCTTTCTTACTATGGGGAGCCCAGGACACCCAACATCCACGGCTGCCTCCTTTACTGCGCCTTTTCCACATGCAGGTGAGCTTTTCCTCCGTCAGCCCCTGGTCGGCCATGGCAAGACACAAATTGATGACAGAAACTTCCCCAGCCAACCACCCCAGCAATGTCTGTCTTCCCCTTGGAAATATCACTCCCTCGGGAGCCCTGTTCTGGGAGAAAGCAGCATGGCTAGAGCAAGGGCCTTCTTCAGGTCCTAGGGTTCTTTTTTGTGTTTTGTTAATTTTTTAAATTTCAGAATATTACAGTGGTACAAACATTTTTGTTATATATATTGCCTTTGCACCGACTGCCCAAGGCGGAGCTACCAGGTCCTAGTTTTGCTGGGAGTGCGGCAAGGTGTGGGCATGTAGCTTGTGGTACAGGGGAAGCCAAGTCGGGGTTGGCCGGGAGAGCTCTGGCGAGAGCCCGTCTGTCCTTGTGCCGTGTTGAACGCCTGCCTCGCTGCTTCTCGGAACAAGCAGCCCCAGTCCCCAGAGGCCATGGCTGAGTCACTTTCTTTACTCTGCCTTAGATTACTAGTTTCTTGCCTCAGCTTTTTCCTCATTCACTCTCCCTCAGATCATGTGTTATCCTCTTACTGATAATAGTTTTTTGATAACAGAAGTTTCTGGGAACTATTATATGGGAATGATATATGCTGACAGCCCCATACCATCACAAAGCAGATGGCACAAATATGCAAGCACACTCAAAAATCTATACAGTATAGGGCCAGGCACAGTGGCTCACCCCTGTAATCCCAGCACTTCGGGAGGCCCAGGCTGGAGGATAGCTTGAGCCCAGGAGTTCGAGACCAGCCTCAGCAACATAGCCCAGAAAGTTGAGGCTACAGTGAACTATGGACCACTGCATCCCAACCTGAGCATCAGAGTGAGATCTGTCCCTCCCACCCACCAAAAAAACTATATATCTGTGCAATATATACAGTATTGTTAGGCTACATAAGCACAGCAGTAAATATATGTATGTGGCAAGACAATAAAATAGCAACATGACAATTGCATTTGAATTGCTCAGAAGACAAAACTCCTGAAGGGTCTTATAAATTGCCAAGGATCCTATCATTGCCTTGTCTCTTGGGGTCTGAGAATCCAAGATTTGCATATTAATACATGCTATGGCTTGAGTTTATCCCCACTACAACTCACGTTGATATTTGGTCCTCAGCGTGGCAATGTTGGGAGTGGGGTCTAACGGGAGGACTTTGGGTCATGAGGACGGATCCCTCATGAATAGCTTGGTGTCGTTCTCACAGCAGTGTGAGGTCTTGCTCTGACGAGACTGGATTGTTCCTGGGAATGGATCAATTCCACAACAGTGTGTTGTCATAAACACAGGACATCTCTTGAATTTTGCCCCTTTGCACTGCCCCTGTGATCTCTGCCATGTTATGGTGCAGCACAAAAGCCCTTGCCAGAAGCCATGACCATGCCCTAGAACTTTCTAGCCCACAGAACTGTGAGCTAAATAAACCTCTTTTCTTATAGGTCGCTCAGTCTCAGGTATTGTTATAGCAACACAAAATGGACTAAGACAGTATCTGATCCAACTCACTCTGTGCCACATGGATTTGCACCTATTTAACAGAGGCCAGAGCCAAAAGGGCACATTCCACACACACCTTCCTTACTTCTTCCTGCTGACTTACTGAAGTTTGGTGAAGAGTACTCAACGTCCCCTGGCACTGAAGTGCAGGGAGGCGTCCAGCACAAGGCCATCAATGGGACCCACTGCTTCACAAGAGCTGGGCCACAGTGCCCTGGGAAGTCCATGCCAGCCCTCTCTAGGGTTGTTTTTTTGTCATGACCTGGAAGTAGCCCCAGAGCTCAAAGGGACCACCAGTTTTACTAATAAGGAAACTGAGGCCTGGAAAATTTGTGACCTGCTTTCCCAGAGACAATAGCTGCATTGCCTCATCCTCAGCAGCCGCTGAGGACCCCCCCCCCCCAAACCCCAGAGTCCTCCCGTCACACGTGGCCTCGAGCACTCCCAGAGATTTTCTTAGATTTTCTTGATATCAATATTTGTCTCACCAGTCACCCTTAAAATGTGTCTAACCTTTAACCCAGCTATTTTTGTTCTAAAACACAACTTCAGGAAATAGGAACACAGAAATGTATGTGCAAGGGTAGTCATTGCAACTTCATAATAAGAGCAAAACCCTGTCAACTACTCAAATACCCAAAAGATCATGATTTGCTTTATAAATGACAGTATTTCCATACAATGGCATATGGTGTTTCAAAATAACGATGTGTATAGTCATTGACACAGAAAGAAATTTAGCCGCTTATTAAATGAAAACAAGGATTATAAAATAGTATCTAGAAGATAAAGGACCCAGTTTCTTCAACATAATAAAGGCACTTAAACAAACTAGAGGGGACCTATAATAGATTTAAAGAGGCTTAGCAGACATTTCAACCATATACCATGTGTTTAGATCCTGAGTCCAGTAAACTGGGGGTAAAAAAGTAAACTTTTCTTTTTTTCTTAAAAGATAATTAAAGAAAATTCAACACAGATTGATTAGGTGTCAGTTGATATGAGGAATTATTAGTTTTGTTGGGTATAATAATGAAAATTATTTAATTGCGAATTTTTAAAAGTCTTTATCTGTTATGAGTGAAAATGAAAAAAAGCAGGTAAAGTACATTCCCATTTATGTTTATAAATACATGCACAAGTTTTTTATGTATAGAAATGCATGGAAGGGGCTGCAGGAAGCTCAGGAATTCACTCCTACTGCCCCACCACCTCCACTAGGAGCTCAATCAACATTGATTGACTCAACAAATCAATCCCGGAACCAAAAATATGAATTCCCCACAGCTCCTCAACCTTGAGGCTGGGCTGCCTGTGTGCTCTGTCACCAGTTCCTGGCACCTGGTTCGCTTTTAGTCAACACTGAGGGACCCACCCAGCCAGTATTACCAGCACTAGGGAGAGGGCGTGAGGTCAGAGAGCTGGGAAGAAGGACCCTGCAGGAAACCTGGAGGGTAGCAGGGGACGGCTGCCCCATGCACCCCAAAGGACAAAGGAGACACACTGGAGCCAGCGATTTCCTCTTGTGGTCCACCTTTGGCCACAGCAGATGCTGATGTAAAGTCACTTCTGGACCCAATCCCTGGTTCTCTGACCATCTTGTCCTCCCAGATACCCCTGCAAAACACAGTTCTGCCTTTTCTCTCCTGTTTCCTATTTTGTGCAAAGGAGACTTATCAGGGAGTTGGTGGAGCAAGAGGTCAGGAGAGGTGGAGGCAGATAGGGCATGTATTGGATATTTGCTTTTCCCCAGAACTATCCTCTGCTCGTGATGTCAGCCTAGACTCAGAGGCCAAATGACAGGGAAGCAATGCCCATCTAGCCCTGCTAAGATAGCTAGGACCAAGGCTGGGCCTGGCTACAGGTGGCAAGGTCTGGCCAAGGCTATCCCTGGGTGGCAGGCAAGTCTCCACCATCCTTGTCCCCCTCTACACACTGAATTGTTCCGAGGGCTCAGGGAGGAGCACGATGGAGAAGGGGCAGCAGTCAAGTGGCTTGGCGAGGAGCTCAATGCTCACTGAAGTGCCTCTAAGCCATGAGATGGTCCCTGGTGCAGCCACTGCCCCTTCTTTCCCTTCTACTGGCTCAGTCACTGAACTCCTTCCCTGGGCACCTGAAAGCGGGTACATGGGTACAGGTGTGTGGATGGAGAATGGTGTTCCTGCCGAGACCGCGCAGTGCACCTTCCAGGCAGGAGGAGCTGCTTGGTGGGGGTGGTGGGCAGACTTTGTCCTCTGTCTGGATTCATCAGGCCTGCGAGAGGCAGCACGCTGTAAAGGATCTGATACCAGGATTCCTGGGCCAGCCACTAATTTACTGTGTGATTTGCCAAGTCACTTCCCCAATCTGAGCCTCGGTTTCCTCCCTTGTTAACTGAAGGGTTGTTTGTGCTAGACAGTCTTAAGTTCTCTTCCAGCACTTACATTTTCCTTATCTGCAAAATAATCATATATTTGGTTTGCTGTGAGGATTAGCGACGATTCATGTAAATTTCCAATAGTCAATGAAATTATATTTGGGTGTGGAAAATGTGTCACCTTCAAAAATCCTGGGATCCTTCCCCTTGTGAAACAGGTAACGTAGGTCCTTTCTTCCTTACATAGGGGCATAAACGGCAGCAGGAGTCAGACACCACCGACAGAATTTATTACCCAAAGGAGTTTGAGAAATTCCAGGCATAGGTCTTATCCAGTTACAAGAAAACCAGAACCTCTTTAAACTCGCCCTCCACCCGCAGCTGAAGTGAGGAATTAAAGGCTACAGCCCAAGTTATGTCAGGGCTGCTATATCCTCATTCTTGATCAATAATCTCAAAGTCACAAGTGGGCATGATGTAATTTGGCTCAAAATTTTACACAGAAGACTTCAACAATTAAAATAAGACAAGTTCGGAGATATCATTCCAATAACAGAAAGATACTGAGAGCTTTTAACTGGCTACGAGAGGGGGAAAGATCTTCTGTTTATAATAGCCAGAATCAAATGGAACTGTGTAATAATCTTCAGAGAGTGTAAGCCTACGAGGAGGAGATGCTAATCCTGCAGGTGGGAAAGTTTATGAGCTGACCAAACCCCTCCTGGGCTAGTCAGAGGCACTATTTAAGGTCTTCCTGTAAATGTCCTCAGCTAGGAGATTCCTGGCTGCCCAGTGACAAGGGAAGGTGCCTAAGGGTAGGGGTGGGGGTGTTGGGTGGGCAGGTGGCTCTTCACCTGGCAAATGAAATAGCAGTTCTCAGCAGCTGAAGAGGTGATTTTTAAGAAGTGTTGAGAATTCCGCTGATTGTTTCCACATTGGGGATTGCAAGCTGATTTGATCTCACATGAAATTTTGGCTCTATTCATTTCATTGTTTTAAAAATCATCCTGGACCCAGGAAAGTTAGTCCCTTTTCTTATTCTCCTTTTATCATCAGACCAAACAGCACTTATCTCCAGAAACATTGTGCTCTAAACTAAAACTGCTGACAATCCCTCATCGCAGACACGGAGTGGCAGACTTTTATGAAAATCAGTTTCTGGGCCAGTTAAGTCTTGACTAAGTTGTCTCTTCATAACTTTGCCTCCAGGTGCCTCCTGGCCAGTTGTGGTGGAACCAGGAACCAAAAAAGACTGATTTCTCTCATTACTCAAGGAAGGCACTCCAGGAACAAGGGCATTTCCCAGCAACTGCCTTTCAGACACTGCTCTGTTTGCTGAACTTTCCTCAGCATGAACAGGTCATTCAGGCTACAAGTTCCCCAAAACTATCCCTACTTGTGTATTTAAGGAACACTAACTCCCCTGGATAAAGCCTTCTGTTTACAAAGAATTATAATTATTAATTATTAATTATTCTCACCATTCAAGAGAAACTTTGGCATCAAAACCCACACCTACCCCTGCCCAGCCTTTTGGCCCTGAGGTGCTGAGAGGGGGGATGAGGGGAGTCCAAATAACATCAGGGATTCTGGTCATTGGGGTCACACTTGATCATGACTTTCACCCCCACTCCCTTCTTGGATGTTTCAAAAGCCTCCAGAGCTTTCTCAAGAGGAAACCTATGGGTGACTAAGGGCTTTACATTCACAGTCTTGGACGCCAGCATCGAAATCGCCACTGGCCACCTGGAAAAGATCACAAACATTACAAATTCAGCCTTCAAGATGACAAAGCCAGGTTCCCCAAAACTACCAGGCACAAGATCAGCTTGGCCATATCTATTTACGGCACTGTGGTTCTGCAGGGCCAATTTTACACACCAACAGTGGAGGAAGGGACCTCACAGCTTGCAGAGGTACACAGCCTGTTTCCATCGCCCCCACACCTTACCCCGCCATGTCTGCTGTGGCGCCTACGATTTCTTTGGCATGAAGGCATATTATGGAGGCCACTGAGAAAAGGCAGATAAGCTACAGGGAGGTGGTGCAGGATAATCCAGTCATACCCATTAGCAGCTTTGCTTGGCAGAGTTTGCTGGAAAACTGGTGCTCTGCTGAGGGCATGGAGATGCAGACTCTAACGCTGGGAGTGAGGGACACTGCTGGGAGGGATGTCCAAGACAGAGGGCCCCAGCAGGAGAGAAGGTGGAGCAATAGAACATGGGTAGGGTGAATTCAAATCCCCTGGCTCCCCTAGGTGGGTCCCGGGGCTCAGAAATGTGGGCCACAGGGCTTCATTTCTTGCTTTTGTCCTCCTTTCCTTCTTCCCTTTAAAGGGGGAAAATGGAGACCTGGCCACTTAAGGAAATGGAAAAGAGAGGGCCTCCCTTTCTTTAACCAGGAGTGAATGTTCTCTCTTTGGATCCCTATCATATCACACGACTGTCAGTGTGGCCAAGGAGTGACCCTCATGAATAAACAGGCAGAGGCACTTGGTCCCAGGGGCGGTGTAGGGCCTGCCTTGGTCCAGCTGGAGGCTGGCCACGTGGGCTCACCCATAGCATACTCACGTGTTGCAGTAGCGGAACACGCCCCTGATATCCACTTCCCGGACGGCTGCGTTCAAAAGGGGTACAGTGTTCATCTCAGAGCCTAGCCCGACGAGCACCAGGGTCCCACCGGAACAAGTGGCCTGAAAAAGTCAGAACACGAAAACTCAAAAGATAAGAAAACACAGACTTCTCACTTACAATAGCACACTGTTGTCACACAGACGTCTTCTAGTTGCATCTATTGAGTATCCAAAACTCCAGACAATAGGAATCTTTTATACCGCTGAGCACATCAACAGGACAACCAAAACCACCAGAGCAGCAGAGTAAACATTACTTTCTTTAAAAATCCTGAAATAGGCCAGGCGCGGTGGCTCACATATGTAATCCTAGCACTTTGGGAGGGCGAGGCGGGCGGATGGCTCAAGGATCGGAGTTAGAAACCAGCCTGAGGAAGAGTGAGACCCCGTCTCTACTATAAATAGAAAGAAATTAATTGGCCAACTAAAAATATATATAGAAAAATTAGCCGGTCATGGTGGCACATGCCTGTAGTCCCAGCTACTAAGGAGGCTGAGGCAGAAGGATTGCTTGAACCCAAGGAGTTTGAGGATGCTGTGAGCTAGGCTGACACCATGGCACTCTAGCCTGGGCAAAGAGTGAGACTCTGTCTCAAAAAATATAAATAAATAAATAAATAAATAAAATAAAGATCCTAAAATAAAACACTTGACCAATGGAGAGCCAGGCACAGTGGGAGCATCTTCCAAAGCTTTATAAATTCAGTACGAGAGGCTGGGCCCAGTGACTCATGCCTGTAATCCTAGCACTCTGGGAGGCCGAGGTGGGCTGATTGCTCAAGGCCAGGAGTTCGAATCCAGCCTAAGCAAGAGTGAGACCCCGTCTCTACTATAAATAGAAAGAAATTAATTGGCTAACTAACATATATAGAAAAAATAAGCCGGGCATGGTGGCGCATGCCTGTAGTCCCAGCTACTTGGGAGGCTGAGGCAGGAGGATCGCTTGAGCCCAGAAGTTTGAGGTTACTGTGAGCTAGGCTGATGCCACGGCACTCACAATAGCTTGGGCAACAAAGTGAGACTCTGTCTCAAAAATAAAATATAAAAAAAATAAATTCAGTTCCAGATACCGGCTTCAGCCACTTCCAAGTCTCAGCACCTGCTCCTCCCCCAGAGCACCGCTTGGCAAGGCAGGACCTTCACCCACCTCTGAGGAGCCACCCTCTTCGCTCACCGTGGGAGAAAACTAGCACACGCCATACAAATGGGGAGGGCCACTGGAAGTCTGTGGTTTAAAAATGGCTTTGTACGTGCAGGTGGGCAGCTAGAAATATTTCTGTTCCACAGATGTTCATCCCAATCATAATGGATTTTGTCTTCCTGGGATGTTTATCTGCCTTGTTGGTTCCCTCAGGGGTGGCAGTGAAATTTCTCCTATGATTTCCATATAATCCCACGTGAATGCTGTCTCTGCTCCAGAACTTTCTGGGTATCACTGTGCTCAAAGTCATGAGAGACAAAAAAGTGGGCGAATCGCCCACGTTGCTTTGAGTATAGTCAGCAGCAGCAGCAAGCACTATGGGGACCATTCCAAGAGCTAAACGGTGGGGCTGTGAAAAGGCACTGGCCACAGCCCCCTCTCTGGGAGGAAGCATACGCCCTGGGGAGAGCCCTGCAGTGCAAGGCAAAGAGGCAAAACTCAGGGCGTGGGTAGTGTGGGGGGACTCCCGGCATTGCTCCTTTTGAGCTCTGGTGCCCGGGACTTGCCCTCTCTGCCAGTTTTCTAGGGGCACCGTTTCCCCACTCGCACACCCTCTCTACCTGGGGATGAGGAGGAACACCACCAACTGGCCATCCCCAGCTGCCAGGAGGCCAGCAGTTTACTGACCACGGCCCACGGAATGGTCAGGCTACCTGGCCATAATCCCGTGGGTGTGGCCTCCCCACCAAGGAGATGACATCAATTTCAGCCCAAGGCAACTGCCACGTCTCCAGGTAAACACTATGTTGTCATGACCTGGCCGAAGGTGATGCTCAGATATGCCCATATTTGGTGCTTCTGCCTGACCTGCCCGTTGGTGGCCTGTAGCATTCTACAGCACCTGTCATGCATGATGGCTCCACTCCCCACATCAGGAGAGATGCTGCTTCAGGCCCGGTGAGGCCCTTGGGTCACATCCACCTCCACACCCACCTCAGGTAGCCTGGCAACCAGGCCCCCGTCGTCAACAGCTGGAGATGCCAACTGTTCCAAATGCTCGAAGGGAAGGGCAGAAGAGGAAGGAAAGCTATGTCCTTTAAGTCCTTTGGCTTATACTGCCTCTCTGTGGAATGGAGGTCACTGACCTACCAACCAACAACTTGAAGAAAGCAGGCACACCTCACTCATTGTTGCCACAGCCCTCAAAGTGCCCAGCACAGAGCCTGGCACACTGCGGGTGCCCATGACGTGGCATGGGTAAATAGATCACATGCAGATCCACCATCCCTCTCTCAGTTTTGGGTTCTCCTCGCCTCTTCCCACATGGTGGCCACTGTCTGTGACTCCAGCTGAAACTCAGGACAGGGCCAAAGTGTCACCTGCTCCCCAAAGTCTACCATTCCCTCAGCCCCTAGGGCCACTGGACACCTTGGTAGGAGGAGGCCAGGCAGCCCTGAGGGTGCCAGGCCTGAGGGCACGCCACATAGCTAGAGGGCTAGCATGCCCGGATGGCCTTGGGTACTACAAAGTGTCCTCGAGCATAAGCCAGCTGTGACTCAGAAGGAAGGAGGAAGCCCAGGCTGCTGTGGGATGCTGCCTGTGAGGCAGGGGTGGGAGTCCCCTGTGGTGGCAGCTGCCTGCTCCCCGCCCCTGCCCAGCCCTTCCCACCCTTGCACAGCTGTGGCTGGGGCTCCACTTCTAAGCACACAGTTGGGGAAGCTCAGGCCCTGGGGTGAGGCAGGGTTGGGCTTGAGCCCAGCCCAGCTTATGGTGGTTTGCTGGAGGCAGAGGTTAAGGTCATGGTGATTTGCCTCAAACAAACCACAACTCTCCTGGTGTAAAATGATAACTGATTTTCAGAGCTATTAGGCAGATTAGGCATCATGTTTACAAAGTGCCCAGCAGAGCACCTGACATACACTATGGCTCAGAACCTACAAGTTATTCTTTTTCCCCTCCTTTCCTCATACTTTGACCTGTCAATGCCACTCCCTCCTCCCACTCGCAACTCCCTGCCAACTTCCCATAAATCACTGGTGGGCAGGTGGGGAGTAAATCAGGCACTGGCAGCCCTACCCCAAGCTCTGGGAGGGAGCACAGCAGTAGCCAGCCATGACCCTGAAAAATCACCTCACCTTTGAGACTAACTAAATCAATAGCTGTCATTTTGCATTGTGACTCAAAGACCACAGCTTTCCCTAATAAAAGAGGGGATTTCCCCCATTCAAGGGAGGCATGGTTACCAGTTCTTCCTGTTGTCTTACCAAAAGCACTACACTTTTATGATTACAGATACAATCATGAAAGCAATCCCATCCCAAAGGTGTGGGCCACTTAGCATTTTTCAAGGCCCATGTGTATTTGTCATCTTCTTTGAACATCAAGATAACCCAAGGAGGATGTGAGGGACACAAGAGATAAGAGAACAGGGCCCCAAGAGAAGAATCAATTCTGCTTGGGGGGGGGGGGGCACAGCAGGCAGTGGAGAGGCTTGATTGGGGAACTCCTTACTTCTGCCCTGCCCACTCCCCTCCTCCCGTTCCCCAAAGCTGCCCGTGTCCCACTCACGTAGATGCCAGCCTGGATGCAGGTTTCTGCCCCGGTGCACTCAATGGTGACATCCGGCTTGCACCCCAGCAGACCTTCCACTTTACTGGCGACCTCCTGAGGGGTCTCCTTGGAGACCTGGAGGACTAAATCAGCCCCGACTTCCTTGGCTTTGGACAACCGAGAAGACGACAGATCTAAAGGTAAAAAGAAGTTTCTTTCAAACCAAGAAACTGGTGACAGATTAGGAAGAAAATAAAATGGGGGTGCAAGATCTGATGGCAACAAAGCTCTGGTGCGCTGAGTGGTGTTGGTGAGTCCAACACATATGTGCTCACGCCTTCACATACTGCCATACATACCACACAGCTGCAAACACACACACACACATACACACATGTTCACAGGTAACGACTCCTCATGAAACACACACTCATACCTTCTACACATCGCACGAAACTACTCACCTCGCACTTCTCACAGACAAGCCCTCCTGACACGTACACTCACGTCCCTTCGTGTCTCCTGCCCCTACCACACCACACCCACCTTCATCCATATCACACACACCACCACCTGCACAGGGGCAGAGCAACGTCTTAGGACCAGGGGGCAGTATGGGCACCTGAGGACCACCCAAAAAGAGCCACAGCCTCTTCACCATAGCAGCCAACCCGCCTGTCACAAAAGACCCTCATCCTGAGCCCTGAGTTGGTCATCCCCGGGTGGGCTTTCCAATCCTGGGATCCAAGAGGGAGGAGGAGGAGCCCCTTTAGAAATCCAGTACCTCATGTCCCTGACCCGAACTGTAGGTCCCGCTGTTTCCCCCAGAAAGGAGATTTTAACAGAAGAAAACCTTCTTACCAGTCACCACTACTTGAGCTGCTCCCATTGCTTTGGCCACAAGCAAACTGACCAGCCCTATTGGCCCTAAAGAAAACAGAAAATGGGACATGTTTGTGAAATCTTAATCATCGGCTCTCCCCCTTGTCCATGATGCAGAAGGGAACTGTATCTTTTGTATGTCACTAGCATCTATGCCAGTGCCTGGCACATGATAAGACCTTAACAACTAGGCCAGGTGTGGTGGCTCACGCCTGTAATCCTAGCACGCTGGGAGGCCGAGGCAGACGGATTGTTTGAGCTCAGGAGTTCGAGACCAGCCTGAGCAGGAGTGAGACCTCGTCTCTACTAAAAAATAGAAAGAAATTGGCTGGACAGCTAAAAATATACATATAAAAAATTAGCCGGGCATGGTGGTGCATGCCTGTAGCCCTAGCTACTCGGGAGGCTGAGGCAGGAGCATCGCTTGAGCCCAGGAGTTTGAGGTTGCTGTGAGCTAGGCTGATGCCACAGTACTCTAGTGCAGGCAACAGAGTGAGACTCTGTCTCAAAAAAAAAGAAAAAGACTTTAACAACTATTCAATGAATGCAGAAGAGAATGAATGCATGAGGAATTACTCTCTACATGAAATATGCTCCTACTGCTGGGTTTTATTTAATCTTATCAAACCTCAGAGCTAGAAAGTTTCCACTTACTCTTGGGCACTGCTTGGAAGTAATCTCAAAGAACCACAGGATTCAAGGAAACATACTTATTCAGAGAATAAGAAACCTCAGAGGGTCTGGCCTCATTTTCTTGTTTCCTCTTTGAACCCCACCTTAGTGAGAACCTGTCATACCTGCCCAAGGAGAGACATATCTTTCCTGAGTGCCCTCTGAGGATCACCCTGGAGGGTGTCCTTAAGAGAGCTGGCCCCTTGGGTTGCCCTGGCTGCTCAGGCAGCTCCGGGATACCCAGGTGTCCAAGAATTAGCCTGAGAACAGCTGCTTCCCCACAGCATCTATGTGCTCGGTGACACTATGGTCTTAACATACAACCCAGACCCACAAAATGAAGCAATGCAGAATATATTTAGGGATTTGTTTTTTGTACAAACCCCTTGAAAACAATTTTGTAAGTTCCCCCAGAAAACAACACACTGGAAAATAATACTTCAAATGTCCAGAAAGGGTGATTAGTTGAACAAACAACAGTGGAATACTACACAGTTATTAAAAATTATGCCATAACTCTTTTATCTATCGGCATGAAGAAATTTTCACAGTATATTGATCTTTTTTAAAGAGTAGGTTAAAGGAAGCATGTTTAGCATGGTCTCATTAAAAAAAAAAACAAAAACAAAAAAACCTAAAGGATTCTATACTTTTTTTTTTTGAGACAAGGTCTCACACTGTTGTCTGGGCTGGAGTGCAGTGACACAATCACAGCTCCCTGCAACTTCAAACTCCTGGGCTCAAGTGATGCTCCTGCCTCAGCCTCCCAAGTAGCTGGGACTACAGGCACGTGCCACAACACCCAGCTAATGTTTTTAATGCTTTATAGAGATGGGGTCTCGCTATGTTGTCCAGGTTGGTCTTAAACCCTGGACTCAAACAATCCTTCTGCCTCCGCCTCCCAAAGTGCTGGGATTACAGGTGTGAGTCACTGCACCTGGCTCTGAACCAAAATATTAAAATATTAACAGTAGTTTTCTCAGGCTAATGGGTGATATGTGTCTGCGTGTGCACGTATGTCCGCACATGCACATGTATGGTATGTATGACCTATTTTCCTTTTCTACGGCAAAAACGTAATATCTGGGCATATTTTTAAAAGCATCTATCACCTGAGTCCTGCAGTCCGCTGGCTCATTGAGGCAAGTCTACTCCATATCCATGGCTCAGGAAGCCCTGTGGTCATTTACTTGCCAAAGAAAATCATTCACAAATAGACATAGGAACATGGATCACACCCACAGGATATGTGAGCTACTGTCTGGGACACAAGCAGTTCCAAGCCTAGAAAGATTCGGTCTGGGGCTACCAGGGGTCATTCCAGGTGGCTGGAAACAGGCAGAGAAGGCAGCTAGCCACATACCACTGCAGGCAGAGTGACGGCTCACGGTGGTCTGGGCCGCACACCTCCTACGGACCAGGAGCAGGGTCTTCCTCATCATGGATGGACTAGGCCATTTACTTCACTGATATGATAGCAAAGCTCCAAGAAGTTGCCATTCCCTTTACTACCAAAAATATTTCCCTAGTTTCTTGTCAAGGGTTGACAAAAAAAAAATCACAAGATTCATTCTTTAAATGAACAAAAGGGTTATTTTTTTTTTTGTTTTTTTGAGACAGAGTCTCACTTTATTGCCCAGGCTAGAGTGAGTGC